>CAWUFW010003906.1:0-5000 GCA_963921515.1 Calotriton arnoldi
GGTTTCCTCTCCCTCCGCGGGCTCTTAGTTCCTTTCTCTTGCGGGATTGGCTTGGTGCCGGCTGGAGAAGTCGGGACGAGTGGGCGGTGAGACGCAAGTGAGCAAGGAAGTAGCTGTGCTTGTTGGCTGGTGCTGGGCCGGGTCTGATTTGCTCAAGTGGCTGGCTCCGATCCTGATCTCTGCTGGGCACGAGCTGCCCGGGAGCCCGGCAGGGGTCGAATGGCGCCAGGCAGCGCTTTCCACGGAGCCTCGTATAAAGCAAGGCTGAATGTGGCAGGCAAAAACAATCACGAAGGCTACAGGAGACTCCTGGATGAAGGACATTACAGGTCATGTGGGGCATTTTCCGAATGAAGGAGGCAGGTATCTGTTAAGAAGACAGTGGTGAAAGGAGGTATTAGGTTTAAGCAAAGTGAGGGAAGACGCACTTCGTCTTAGTAAAGGAAGGGGGACTAGACGGGAATTGGAGGTATCTGGGTCTACATCAACAGAAAAAGGAAGGGGGCGCTGGGAGTGAACGGAGCAAATCGGTACCACTTGGAGAAGTTGGCTAAGTAAAACTTGCATGAAGGGGGAAGGGTTTCTTAAAAACTAAACAGTGGAACAAACCTTCACTCTCCTTGTCAACGGATACAAGTTACAGGAGAGTGAAACCCCACAAAGAGAAACTACAGGTAACTCACATGAATTCCTAAGATCACTCCTTCACTTAGGAGAACTTTTTAGCCCAAAACACAGTTATTAAAAACTCCACCGTAGGTCTCGAGATTGCCCACAAGGAGGGTTAGATACAGCTCACACAACAGGTTCCAGGTCCAGAGCAGGTCTCTGAGAATTTCAGACAAAGACTCTAGAAGAAAGAATAATAAGCTGATAATGAATATTCTATCCTTGAAGAATGAGCTTCACAAACTGCACAATCAAGGGTGCAGAACCAAATACTGCAATGACCTCTGAGGTGTTCGTTGGAACTCTCATGGGAGCATTTAGAGAGGGGGAGCACTAAGGCAAGCAATAGTGCGCAATCTGAGGTGAGACCCCTGCCAAGGCACAGCCACAAGTACAGCCGCAACCACAAGCTCAGGCGCAACTGTGTCACGAGCTGATACATCTTTTGGACACGAGGTTGAAAACAGGTTTAGAGACGAGCCGAATCAGAAAAGAGATCAGACTGTTGGTGAGATCTGGGGTGAAAGCTAGATGATGTTGCTGTAAGAACTTACAGCTGGAGACCGAGATGAAAGATCTAGTATCTCAGGACGGCACACAAAGGAGATCTGCCACTCAGGGGCAATGAACACAACGGAAAGAGAAACTAGAATCACGAAAGAATAAATAGATGTAATCTTCGGTGCTTAAGGTCCCGAAGAGCGAAGGTGATGACATAGTGTTCAAATTTGTGGTACATCTGATCAAGGAAGGCTTACAAGTTCAATGGTCAGAAGAAGAGCTAAGTACAGATATACAGAGGGTCCCACAGAGATCCACAGAAGGAACGTTAATAAAACAAACCGGTGGTATTCTTGGTAAATTTTTCATACTTACTGTTTTGAAGAAGAAATCCTTCTGCATTAAAAACAAAGATCTCTTATAGGATGGCATCAGTTTTGAGATCAGGTCGGATATCTCGGCAACCAATCAAGCACAAGCAATGGGAATTAGAAATCTGATTTGAGTATTTTAAGAGTTTGGAGGTACAGCACAGTTAAAATTCTGCCTGCTCATAATGAGGTAATGCACAACAATAAGATGCAGACCATGAGGCTGAGGAGGCGTGAATAACTTTCTGAAATCAATATCAGGTGCGGAGTATGACAGGTGCTTTGTCCTAAATCATGAGGCACATAGTACATATGCTGAGACAAGGGTTTTAGCGTATACTATTAACCGTAGCTGGGTTTTGTGATTGGCTAGGTTTTCCTAATCAGGGCTCAGGCCTAGCCACTGAAGAAGGAATAGGAGGTTTCCTGTGCTGTGGGATGGGAGGATCACTTGTAGTTCTTGGTGCACGGGTGTGGGAGCAGGGGGAAAAAGAAAAATTAGTCTATTTGAGACTAGTTCAGGTAGTAGCTTAGCCATTGAGAATTGAAAGAGGTGAAAGGGAAAACATGGCAGCAAATCAGACGCTCATTGTTAGAATTTCTATCTTGGAATGTGAATGACTTAGGTTTGTCATGAAGGCAGAGAGAGGATCCTGCTGAATATTCCCAAAGATGCTTCTGCTCAAATTATTTTACTTCAAGAAACCCACTTAACGGGTGATGAGATGAGATGACGCTGTGCTAGGAGATGGATACAGAATTCCAGCATGTACAGAGCAGTTAACTTACCAGGGCTGGGGTGGCAATCTTGATAAAAGTCAACCCTCAGTTGGTAGTAGTAGATAGGAGTTAAGACCAGATGGGGCAATTGTGCACTAAATATTATGATCAATTTTATACAGTAGTTATTGTTACGGGCCAAATATTGATGAATTTTACACTATTTTAGTACTGAGTTTTCTCTGAATTGTTGATTTTTCTGACCCTGTTATTACTGCAGGGATTTTAATGTTCTGATGGCAAGCTTGACCGTATTTACCAGAAAAGTATAGGAGAGAAGAGACAATAAGACAAGATCATTGATAAAAAATTCGATAAAGAATTTAGGATGATACATATACAGAAGAGAGAAAAGGTTCCCCAAAGAGTTTTACTTACACAAAAATATAGGCACCAATCCAGAATAGATCTGTTTTTAATGACCATAATATAAAAACCAGGTTCGTGGATGTAAATCATGTAGAGCACATTTGTCTGACCATTCTACATGATAACTTTGACTTATTCCTTTTGATCCAGCTGGAACACAATCTGAGGTGGGACTATGGATCGCTCTATATTGTCTGGATGTGGATGCGATGGATAAATTAGCTTAGAGTCTCAGGAATTTTTTATAACTGGCAGCGCCTCGATTGGGATTGTCTGGGACACGACAAAGCTTTCTTTGAGGCAAAATTAACATCATTTAGCTAGTATAAAAATGTTAGTGGTGAAATAAGCATAGAAAATAAGATTCAGAGTTTTGGAACATGGGGTAGTAATGCAATCTAATTAGAGTATGAGGCGTAAATATTGATTCAATTTTAAGATGGATTTGTTATGGGGTAAGAAAGGCTATGTTGCAAGAGATGTATATTAGTAACTAAATACCTTTAACCATAGGAAGGTGTGGCAAAGTTACAAGGAAGACAAAGAAAGATCATTGTGTTTTATAAAGAATCCCACTATGGCAACTCTGGCTGTCCAACTACAATAAATAGTATAGGATGTTTCACAAGGAACTATTATGGGGAAGTATACACAGAAACCTATGTACTACAATCTAAGGAAGTTTTGGATTGGTTAGATCACAGTTCCTCGTAAAGATCCTAACTCCAGTAAGGGCTGCTATCAATAGCACAATAACTGAGCTAGAAATAGAAATGCCACAGCGGGAAATTCGGTAAGGCAGTACAGGTCCCTTTATGGTCTCCTGTGGAGGCTAGAAGAATAGCAACATTCATTGCCAGTTATTATGCTACTTACAAATACCTTCGAAAATGGAGAAGAGGATTCCTCCTTCATGGAATGAAGCACAGACCTTTGATTCTTAAACCGATAAACAACCAGACTGGTTACATTCATACAGACCTATTTTTAGTTAACCGACTATAAAAAACTTATTCAAGATATTAGCTGATAGGTTGTTTAGTGTGGAGCACTCCTTCATGAAGACTGAAAAGGGTTTGAAAGGAAGGAGTATTAAGACTCCAACTTATACTATTGAAGACTTAAAGCACAGAGAGAGCACTAGCCGTCATTACAGTTGACGCGATTAAAGCATTTGACCAGTAACTGGTCTTTATTGACAGTATTGAGATTATCAATTTGGGAGGAAATTTCTGTGAGGCAAATAATAGATATTAAACCGTACGTGTAAATACTAATAAATGGGAGGTATTAAATGAAAGCCAACATCTTTATGAGGGACAGTGGCAGGTGCCTATTGTCCCCACTCACTTTAATCCTACATCAACCCCTTGTAGAAAATAAAGAAACATGGGAGATATCATTTCAAGCCAGGCTGGCAAAGAACAATAGGAGTGGATGTGACTCAGTGGTGTGCATATATTTCAGATCTCAAATAAATGCTATTACAGGTTATGAGTTTACGGCAGGTTTTGGAAGATTAAGAGTAAATAAACCAAGCCAAATCAAGTGGTAATGGTTTGGAACATTACTACATAAGAGAGTTGGGGCAAAGAAATGAGGTATCTAAAACAAAATCACTGAGAAAATCGAACAAATTCCTGAAACCAATTAGAGGGGGCCAATAAGAAATTGGGAATAAGGTGGTCTCACCTACCATTATCTATTTACTTAAGAGTCATTTATATCATCAAAAATGACACCCTCCCAAAATTACCTTTATTCCAGAATATTCCAATGGCATTTAAGGATGAGTGCTTAAAAACTCAATATAAAATAACCAGTTTATTTGGGCTTCAAATGCTGAGGCGTATTTCGGGAAAACTGAGACGGCACAATGAGAAAGGAGGCTTAAGGCTGCCAGACCCAGATACAGATGAGGTTCCGGGTTTTTTTGACAAAGATGGTGTTTGTTTAGGGTGCCAGATGATTCAGATATAGTAAAGAGGTATACAGCAAATGCTAAAAGGAAGGTGAGAGTCTGGTTTCATCTTTAAATATGAGACCCGTTTTAAAAAAATACGTCTGAAAACTCCTGCACAGAGCCTAGCAATAACATGGCACAAAGAGGGTAAAAATTAACTATTACAGGGCTGTCTTACTTTCGATCTCTCCTGAATGGACAAAAGATCGCCAGTGTGCCCACTAAAAGATGCAGTGAATTACTTTCGAGCCAATTGATAATCAATGGAGCTTAATAACTGGGAAGAGCTAAATACTGTTTACCACCCACTCAAGATTACATTTTCAAAATGATGAGTTGGAGTTTCA